>PGWS01036083.1:0-31855 GCA_002896235.1 Cicer reticulatum | reverse complement strand
GGTTTTAGGTTTTAGGTTTTAGGTTTTAGGTTTTAGGTTTTAGGTTTTAGGTTTTAGTTTTTAGGTTTAGTTTTAGGTTTTAGGTTTAGGTTTATAGGTTTTAGGTTTAAGGTTTTAGGTTTTAGGTTTTTAGGGTTTTAGTTTTAGGTTTTAGGTTTTAGGTTTAGTTTTTAGGTTTAGGTTTTAGGTTTTAGGTTTTAGGTTTAAGTTTAGGTTTTACGGTTTAAGGTTTTAGTTTTAGGTTTTAGGTTTTAGGTTTTAGTTTTAGGTTTTAGGTTTTAGGTTTAGGTTTAGTTTTAAGGTTGGTTTTAAGGGTTTTAAGGTTTTAGATTAGGGTTTTAGGTTTTAGGTTTTAGGTTTTTAGGTTTTAGGTGTTTAGGTTTAGGTCAGGTTTTAGGTTTTAGGTTTAGTTTAGGTTTTAGGTTTAGCGGTTTAGGTTAGGTTTTAGGTTTAGGTAGGTTTTAGTGGTTTAGTAGGTTTTAGGTTTTAGGTTTTATTTTAGGTTTTAGGTTTAGGTTTAGGTTTTTTTAAGTTTTAGGTAGTGTTAGGTGTTTAGGTTTTATTGTTTGGGTTAGTGTTTCTATATTTTAGTTTCTTATTGTATGTTTGTTCATTATTATTCTTATTCATTGTGTCTTATTCGTCCAATAAGTGCAAAAGTCTCAATCCATTAATATTGTAGGTAATTTTTGTCGTTACGAGTATTATTCTTGTTGATTTTATATCTTACTCTAGTAGTTGTCGATTTTTAGGTTTTAGGATTTAGGTTTTTGGTTTTAGGTTTTAGGTTTTGGGTTTAAGGTTTAAGGTTTTAGGTTTTAGGTTTTAGGTTTTAAGTTTCAGGTTTTAGGTTTTAGGTTTTAGGTTCTAGGGTTTTGGTTTTGAGATTTAGGGTTTAAGGTTTAGGCTTTAGTGTTTTAGATTTCGGGTTTATGGTTAAGGGTTAAGGGTCTAGGTCATATCTAGTCCATTTTGGTACTTAATCAATGTAGTTTATCGAATAAGTGCATAAGTGTTACTAGATTTTGATTTTAGGTCATTTTTGTTTTTGATATGTTTCTTTCTGACAATTTTAGTTGTTAATCAATGTAGTTCGTCGAATAAGTGTATAAATCTAACTAGATTTAGATTTTGGTTTTTGATATGTTTCTTTTTGTACATATTAGTTCTTATTCATTGTAGTTTATCCAATAAGTACAAAAGTCAAAATGCATAAATATTTTAGGTCATTTTGGTCTTTACTAGGTTTAGGGATTAAGGTTTAGGTTTTAGGCTTTAGATTTTAGGGTTTAGGGTTTAGTGTTTAGGGTTTAGGGTTTAAGGTTTAGGGTTTAGTGTTTTGGGTTTAGGGTGTAAGGTTAAGGGTTAAGGGTCTAGGTCTATTCTAGTCCATTTTGGTTTTAATTAATGTATCTCACGAAATAAGTGAATAATTCTCAATGAATAAAGATTTTAGGTCATTTTGTTATTTACTAGGTGTATTCTAGTCCACTTTGTTTCAAAAACAATGTAGTTCGTCTAAGAAGTGCAAAATACTCAATGGATTAATATTTTAGGTGATTTTATTATTTGTTATGTTTTTATTTTACCTATTTTAGTTGTTAATCAAAATAGTTCAACCATTAAGTGCAAAAGTCTCAATTGATTAAGGGTTAAGGGTCTAGGTCTATTCTTGTCCATTTTGGTTTTATCATTGTATTTCATGACATAAGTGCATAATTCTCAATGGATATAGATTTTAGGTCATTTTGTTATTTACTAGGTGTATTCTAGTCCATTTGATTGTAAAACAATGTAGTTTGTCTTATAAGTGTAAAAGACTCACTGGATTAAAATCTTAGATCATTTTGGTATTTGTGATTTTTTTTTGGTCCATTTCAGTTGTTAATCAATGTAATTAAACCTATAAGTGCAAAACTCTCAATTGATTTAGATTTTAGGACATTTTGGTTTTTGATATGTTTCTTTTTGTCTGTTTTAGTTCTTATTCATTTTAGGGATTTTGGTTTCGGATATGGGATTTAGGATTTAAGATTAAGGGTTAAGGGTTTAGGTCTATTCTAGTCCATTTTGGTTCTTAATAAATGTAGTTTATTGAATAAGTGCATAAGTTGCACTGGATATAGATTTTAGGTCATTCAGGTTTTGATATATTTCTTTTTGTCCATTTTAGTTCTTATTCATTGTAGTTCGTCCAATAAGTTAAAAATTCTCAATGCATTAATATTTTAGGGCATTTTTGTCTTAACTAGGTTAATGGATTAGGGTTTAGGGTTTAGGTTTTATGGTTTAAAGTTTAAGGTTAAGGGTTAAGGGATAAGGGTCTAGGTCTATTATAGACCATTTTTCTTCTTAATCAATATAGTTCATTGAATATGTGCATAAATCTAATTGGATTTAGATTTTGGTTATTTTGGTTTTTTATATGTTCTCTATTGTACAATTTAGTCTTATTCATTTTAGTCCTTCCAATAAGTACAAAAGTCAAAATGCACCATAAACCCTAAACATTTATTAAAATGCATAAATATTTTAGGTCATTTTGGTCTGTACTATGTTTAGGGATTAGGGATTGGGGTTTAGCTTTTATGTTTTATGTTTAAAGTTTACGGTTTAGAGTTTAGTGTTTAAGGTTTAGGGTTTACGGTATAGGGTTTCGGGTTTAGTGTTTTGGTTTTATGGTTTAAGGTTAAGGGTTAAGCGTCTAGCTCTATTCTTGCCTGTTTTCGGTTCTTAATCAATGTGGTTTCTCGAATAAGTGCATAAGTCTTACTGGATTTAGATTGTAGGTCATTTGGGTTTTTGATATGTTCTTTTTGTCTCAATGTATTAATATTTTAAGACATTTTCATCTTTACTAGGTTAAGGGATTATGGTTTAGTGTTTATGGTTTAAGGTTTAAGGTTAACGTTTAAGGGTCTAAGTCTATTTTTGACCATTTCTCTTCTTAGTCCATGTATTTCGTCGAATTAGTGCATATATCCAACTGGTTTTTGATTTGGTCTATTTTAGTTTTTGATATGTTTCTTTTTGTACATTTTATTTCTTATTCATTGTAGTTCGTCCAATATGTACAAAAGTCAAAATCCTTTAATATTTTATGTTTAAGGTTTTAGGTTTTAGGATTTAGGGCTTAGGTTTTAGAGTTTTAGGATTTATGTTTTTGGTTTTAGATTTTAAGTTTTGGGTTTTAGGTTTTATGTTTTAGGTTTTAGGTTTCAGGTTTTAGGTTTTAGGTTTTAGGTTTTAGGTTTTGGGGTTTAGGATTTAGGGTTTAGGGTTTAGGGTTTAGGGTTTAGTAATTTTGTTTCGGGTTAATGGTTAATGGTTACGGGTCTAGGTCATATCTAGTCCATTTAGGTTTTAGGTTTTAGGGTTTAGGGTTTAGCGTTTAGGGCTTAGGGTTTAGTGTTTAGGGCTTTGGGCTTAAGGTTTAGGGTTTAGGGTTTTAGGTTTAGATTTTGGGACATTTTGGTTTTTGATATATTTCTTTTTGTCTATTTTAGTTTTTATTCATTTTATGATTTAGGGTTTGGGGTATGGGATTCAGTGTTTTAGATTAAGGGTTAGGGTCTAGGTCTATTTCTAGTCATTTTGGTTCTTTAAAGAAATGTAGTTGTCGAATAAGTGCAAAAGTCTCACTGGATATAGATTTTATGTCATTTGGGTTTGTGATGTGTTTCTTTTTGGGTTACGGGTTTATGGTTAAGGGTTAACGGTCTAGGTCATATCTAGTCTATTTTGGTACTTAATCAATGTAGTTCATCGAATAAGTGCATAAGTGTTACTAGATTTTGATTTTAGGTCGATATGTTTCTTTCTGACAATGTTAGTTCACTAGTAGAAAATTGAGTTTTTAATTCAGCAGATTTAAGTCGTTTACGTGCCACCAGACTTAAAAAATGAGGCGGAGGTATATTTAAGTCGGTTGCCCATATAAACGAGTTAACAAAATGAGGTGGTTACAATTTTATAAATATGTGAAACATCGTCAACCCGGTTTATATTAGCAACTGATTTAAGACATACGGTAAAATAAATTAAAAATTAATATATCCATCAGACTTCGTGCCTAAATCGGTCTTGGTAAACGACCTTAACAAAATGAGGCGGCGGGAATTTTGTAAATATAAAACTTTTTTAACGCGGTTATATTGGTAACCGACCTAAGACATACTACAGTGTATATACATACCGTGCATTGCTTAATGCATACTTATTGCAACTTTTTAGCTTCCACTTTTATTAACTATTCTATTATAAATTTTTCGTATTCTCTAACGTATTTACAGTGGATTTGCTCTCATTCACACCATCGCCTAACTCAATTTTTTAGTCGTCGTCAAACTCGTTTCATCGCCACCTTTTTTACAATTGCAAACTCATCGCCCCCATTTCAGGTATGGTTGTTTTATTGAATAATAAATTAACATGAGTAATTTTTTATAATTTCTACTCTTCTATTGTTGATAATATAATGAGACGTTGATAAAATGATTAATATATGTGCTCATAATTTCATTTAGATAATCATCATATTATTTGAACGAAAAAAATATATGTCAAATTCATTTTTTTTTCTAACTATTCTTTATTTTTCATACCGTTACTTATTTTCATACCGTTACTTATTTTTAACAAATGATTAGTTGGATGAATACTAATTATTATTATTTGAGTAGATGTATAAGTGTGAAAAATTTTTACAATTTTACTTTAAAAAAAAACTTCATAAAAACCAAAGAAAATTTTATTGTTGTTAAATTTTTAAATGTAATCGGTTAACATCTTAACATAGTTGTTTTCATGGATTGCAGTATATATTTTTTACAGTTATTATTGATTGTATTTTTTTTTTATATATATATGATGATATTATAAGTTGTTATTGATTGTTATTTTTTAATGTTCATATGATACAAATTAAGATTCAGTCGATATTGATTGTGTGTTTTTTTTTTCCAAATCTTTGATAACTCGAGATCAATTCACCCGGATCAAAGTAAAAAGGTTCGAAAATATTGTGTGAATTTTATTTTGAAATTAATTGACGAAAATAACGATACTATATATGTCTATTGAATATTACTATATTGTGAATTCGTATTTGTTAATGGATATCTACTTTTTTTTTCGTGTTGTCAACATTAGTCGGAAATGGGATACATCTTATTGTACTCTATATTATTTTTTATATAAATATGAGATATTGTGATATTGTATATTTTGATTATTAGATGGTTATATAAAATTATGATCATAAGTACAAAACTCTTATTTGAATTTAAATGCGAAAGATTGTATGGATAGGAGCATGAACACAAATGAGAATTTATATAAAATAATAAAAATTATTATTTATCTATATCTATTAAGTCAGTTGGTCAAAATATCCAACTTAAAAAGATGATGTGTTATATTGAATTTATGATGTTTAAGTCATTTAAGCTGAATCCACTTAATATGATGAAGCTCTGTTAAGTCGGTTCATTAAACGAGTTAAAAAACAACATGTTTTTAAGTCGTTTGCTGTTAACTCGGGCACGGAACCGACTTAAAATGTACATTTTAACTGACTTAAAAAGACAAAATTCTACTAGTGGTTCTTATTAACTAGATTTAGATTTTGGTTTTTGATAAATTTCTTTTTGTACATATTAGTTCTTAATCATTGTAGTTCGTCCGATAAGTGCAAAATTCTCAATACGTTAATATTTTAGGTCATTTTGGTCTTTACTAGATTAAGCGATTAGGGTTTAGGGTTTAGGTTTTATGGTTTAAGGGTTAAGGGTCTAGTTCTATTATAAACCATTTTCCTTCTTAATCAATGTAGTTCGTCGAATAAGTGCATAAATCTAACTAGATTTGGATTTTAGTTTTTGATATGTTTCTTTTTGTACATATTAGTTCTTATTCATTGTAGTCCATCCAATAAGTACAAAAGTCAAAATGCATAAATATTTTAGGTCATTTTGGTCTTTATTAGGTTTAGGGGTTAGGGTTTAGGTTTTAGTCTTTAGATTTTAGGGTTTAGGGTTTAGGGTTTAGAGTTTAGAGTTTAGGGTTTATGGTTTAGGGTTTCGGGTTTGGGGCTTAGGGTTAGGGTTTAGAGTTAGGTTTTAGGGTTTAGATTTTGGGACATTTTGATTTTTTATATATTTCTTTTTGTTCGTTTTAGTTCTTATTCATTTTAGTATTTAGGGTTTGGGGTGTGGGATTCAGGGTTTAAGATTAAGGGTCTAAGTCTATTCTAGTCCATTTTGGTTCTTAATAAATGTAGTTTGTTGAATAAGTGTATAAGTCTCACTGGATATAGATTTTAGGTCATTTTGGTTTTGATATATTTTCTTTTTGTCCATTTTAGATCTTATCGTTGTAGTTCGTCCATATGTTAAAAGTTTAAATGGGTTAATATTTTAGGTCATTTTGGTTTTTACTAAGTTTAGGGTTTGGGGTTTGGGGTTTAGGATTTAGGGTTTAGGGTTTAGTGTTAAGGGTTTAGGGTTTAGGGTTTAGTGTTCTGGGTTTAGGGTTTAAGGTTAACGGTTAAAGGTTAAAGGTTAAGGGTCTAGGTCTATTCTAGTCCATTTTGGTTCTTAATCAATGTATTTCGTCGAATAAGTGCTTAAGTGTGACTAGATTTTGAATTTAGGTCATTTTTGTTTTTGATATGTTTCTCTTTGTCAATTTTAGTTTTTAATCATTGAAATCCGTCCAATATGTGAAAATGTCTCAATGCATCAATATTGTAGGTTATTTTTGTCGATACGAGTACAATTCTAGTCCATATTGATTCTTACTAAATGTAGTTGGTCAAATAAGTGTCAAAGTGTCATCAGATTAACATATTAGGTCATTTGTGGTATTTACTAAGTTTAGGATTTTAGGGTTATGGTTTCAGGTTTAGGGTTTATAGTTTCGTGTTTATGTTTAGGGTTAAGGGTCTAGGTCTATTCGAGTCCCATTTTGGTTTAAATCAATGTATTTCACGAAATAAGTGAATAATTCGCAATGGATAAGATTTTAGGTCATTTTGTTATTTACTTGGTGTATTCTAGTCCACTTTGTTTCTAAAACAATGTAGTTCGTCTAAGAAGTGCAAAATACTCAATGGATTAATATTTTAGGTCATTTTATTATTTGTTATGTTTTTTTAATTTATTTTATGTTGTTAACCATTTAGTTCAACCATTAAGTGCAAAAGTTTCAATGATAAAATAATTTTAGGTCATTAGTGGTCTTTACTAGGTTTAGGGTTATAGGGTTTAGCGTTTTGGATTTAGGGTTAAGGGTTTGAGGTTAAGGGTTAAGGGTCTAGGTCTATTCTTGTCCATTTTGGTTTTAATCATTGTATTTCATGAATAAGTGCAAAATTCTCAATGGATATAGATTTTAGGTCATTTTGTTATTTACTAGGTGTATTCTAGTCCACTTTGATTGTAAACAATGATAGTTGTCTAACAAGTGTAAAGACTCACTAGATTAAAATATTAGGTCATTTTGGTATTTGTGATTTTTTTTGGGTCCATTTTAGTTGTTAATCAATGTAGTTAAACCTATAAGTGCAAAACTTACTTGATTTAGATGTTAGCACATTTTGGTTTTTGATATGTTTCTTTTTGTCCGTTTTAGTTCTTATTCATTTTAGGGTTTATGGTTTTGGGTATGGGATTTAGGATTTAAGATTAAGGGTTTAGGGTCTAGGTCTATTCTAGTCCATTTTGGTTCTTCATAAACGTAGTTTATTGAATAAGTGCATTGGTCGCTCTGGATATAGATTTTAGGTCATTTGGGTTTTTCATATGTTTCTTTTGGTTCATTTTAGTTCTTATTCATTGTAGTTCGTCCAATAAGTTAAAAAGACTCAATGCATTAATATTTTAGGTCATTTTGGTCTTTACTAGGTTAATGGATTTGGGTTTAGAGTTTAGGTTTCATAGTTTAAGGTTTAAGGTTAAGGGTTAAGGGTTAAGGGTCTAGTTCTAGGTTTCGTCGAATATGTGCATAAATGTAACTTGATTTAGATTTTGGTTATTTTGGTTTTTTATATGTTTTTTTTTGTACAATTTAATTCTTATTCATTGTAGTCCTTCCAATAAGTACAAAAGTCAAAATGCACCCTAAACCCTAAACATTTATTAAAACGCATAAATTTTTTAGGTCATTTTGGTCTTTACTAGGTTTACGTTTTTGTAAATTGTGCAGACCCATGATAGGTGGCACCTTGATAAATAGTACTTTGGCCTGTGATAGGCGGTACATTTATGATTTACGTTTTTTTGTAAATTGTGCAGACCTGTGATAGGTGGCACCTTGGTAAATAGTACTTTGGCCTGTGATAGACCGTACATTTACAATTTACGTTCTTTTTAGTAAACCGTGCAGACCCTTATAGGTGGCACCTCGATAAACGGTACGGGCCTGTGTTTTGGCATATACGCATCGCATTAGGGTGCTTGGCACATGAGTCGTGTTTGAATCAAGTTATGATTGAGTGTTATTTATTGATTTTGTGTGTAAGTGTGATTGATTGTAACTATTTCGAAACTCAAGTTGGTCGTGGTAATTGTGTTTGGATTGCTATGTGTTATGTATTGATTATCGTGTGTAAGTGTGATGGATGTAAAACTATTCGAAACCCAATGTGTCGTGGTGATTGTGTGGGAATTGCTAAGTGTGAAGATTTGGAGTTGTGTATGAATGTGATTGAATTAGTTTATGTATTTTTTGGAAGGATATAGCAGGGAAATCGATTTTCCCAATCGATTTGGGAAGTTACAAGGGCTCAACTATTAATAAAATCGATTTCCCAATCGATTTGGGAAGTTACAGGAATTCAGCAAAACTGACAAAAATCGATTTGGAAATTGATTGGCATTAAGTAAGGGGCTCAGCTATCCAATGTCAATCGATTGCCCAATCGATTGAATTAGCCCAGAACAAATTTCACTAAAAACCTTCAGGAAATCGATTTGGAAATCGATTGGCTTAGTAGAATTCTTATTTGAGTTACATAACAGATTGATCAATTTGATTTATCAATGTCTGGGGTGAATTATGTATTACTTGATGGTTTGAGAACCTTTATTTTGATTTCATTTTTAATTGGCATTCATTATATGAACTTTTCGCATATGGAAATCCTTTTAACGTGCATGCTAGTGAAAGGTTATTTTGTGCATTTAAAACTTAAATGTTATGTGTTAATTGTTAATTTCGGTTTGGTGACCTTTTTTACAACTATGGATGTGGAAAGAGCTGGACTTTGCCCTCAGATGAGAGCACTGGACGATCTACCGGTTTGTACCCTACGGGATGGGAATGTCTAGTATGGGATTGAATGACTGGAGCTATGTTATATGATTCAAGTATTTTATCCAAAGGTATTACTACTCAATTATTTAATTTCTCTGATATTATTTTAATTTCTTTTGAAAAAAAAATACACCCTCGCTTTGAAAATCAGGAGTGTTACATTGTGGTATCAGAGCTTTGGTTTGGTTTTCTTTGGGGGCTTGTGAGCTTGGTTATAGATTGTAGGTTCAACCTATAAGTTGAGATTTGTTATCTGATCTGCGTCGGTTTAGGTGGGTTGAGTTGGTCAGATCCGCAATAATTATGTGTTGATGTGGTCGGAAGCTAGTTTTGGAATTATTTTGAAGTAGTGTTAGACTCTACTTGATGATGGTTTATAGGAAAAACCTTGCGCCAAGAAGGGATGACGTTCCAAGAGCCAATGCTAATAGGGACGACCGAATGGCGGAGGCTATGAATAACATGGTTGTTTCTGTTGCTGCACAGACTGCTGCCAAGACTCAACGTGATCTTGAAAAGAGGGGAAGTGAGATCCGTGCTGCAGAGTCAAGAGGATTGGAAGACTTCCGTCGTTACAATCCTCCCAAGTTTAAGGGGGATGAAAATTCAGAGAAAGCGGATCAATGGATCCAAGAAGTGGAGAAGATCTTCGAAATGATTAACTGTCAGGCAGAAGTAAAGGTCAACTATGCCACTTATATGCTATTAGGGGATGTTGAGTACTAGTGGAGGAGTGCGAGATTGTTGATGAGATCAGCTCACGAGGAGGTGAACTGGGAATCATTCAAAAGGAAGTTTTTGGACAAATACTTCCCGATGAGTACCAGGACTAAGCTGGGTGATGATTTTCCTGAAAACTGCATCAGGGGTACATGATTTGTGGGTGAATATGCTGCTAAGTTTGAATCGCTATCGAGATACTTCAGGTTTTTCCGTGAAGAGATTGAATGAACCATTCATGTTGTCGTCGTTTCCAAGACGGACTAAAGGTATGAGATTCAAGACTCCGTCTTACCCTTGGGAATTTCAACGTTTCCAAGCGCTTGTATAAAAATGTAGAGAAGTGGGAGGATATGAAAAATAAGAGGGCTAGCCGAGGAGGGAATTTAATTCAGGAGGCACCTAGTCGGTAGTGAATATTATCAGAACAAGGGAAAAGCAAGTTGCTAAACCTTATAATCGACCACATAATAACAACGGTGGGCAGAATCGCCCAGGGAACCAGAATTTTGGAGACAATTGGGACAAGTGCTTCGATGTTTCCGATGTGGTTCGGGAAAGAGGGACATTATGCTAGTGCTTGTACCTCTAATGTCCTCACCTATTACAATTGTCGGAAGCCAGGGCACATGGCAAGGGATTGCACGGCTCCAAAGGTGGAACCAGTGGTGAATGTAGCTAGGGCTACCCGTCCTACTGCTAGAGGACGCATTTATTGTGTGAATGTTGAAGAGGGGAATCCATCTGGTAATCTGATTCAGCGTGATTGTGAGATTGCAGGTAACACTCTAACTGCACTCTTTGATTCGGGGGCAACCCATTCCTTCAATGCTATGGATTGTGTGAATCGTTTGAAGTTATCTGTGTCGCCTCTACCTTTGATTTTGGTTGTTTCTAACACCTGCTAAGACTTTGATAGTAAATTCTGCAATGTTTACATTTGCCAAAGTAACTTATACAAAATAGAGATTTCTTGATTAATTTGATTTGTTTTACCTCTACAATCACTCGAGGTCATTCTCGGTATGGATTGGATGTCGTATCATTACGTGATCTTGGATTGTGCTCGTAAATTGGTTCTTTTCCCGAAACAGGAATTGTTAAGTATCTAGCCGCTAACAAACTCCGAGTGTCGCTAAGAGAAGGGACTCATGAGTTTTTTGTCCCTGGCTAATGTGGAGCAAAGATAAATGTGAACATAGGAAGATGTGATGCTTGTCAATGAGTACCGGGACGTATTTCCAACGGAAATTCCAGGATTGCCACCGGTAAGGGAAATGGAATTTTTCATTGATTTGCACCCAGGAATCGGACCTATTTCAATGGCACCGTATCGAATGTCGCCATTGGAATTAAATGAGCTCAAAAGCCAAATTGAAGACTTGTTGGGAGGAAATTTATAAAGACCAAGTGTATCACCATGGGGGAGGTCCAGTTTTGCTAGTTAAGAAGAAGGACGGAAGCTCGCGCTTATGTGTGGATTATAGACAGCTTAATAAGGCAACTATTAAGAATCGCTTATCCTTTGCGACGCATCGATGATTTAATGGATCAATTGAGAGGGGCCGTGGATATTTTCGAAAGATTGACTTGAAGTCGGGTTACCATCAGATTCGAGTAAGGGAAGGAGAATATTCAGAAGACTTGCTTTTCAGAACCCGTTACGGACATTATGAATATCTCGTCATGCCGTTTGGGGTTACCATGCACCAGCAATTTTTCATGGACTACATGAACAGAAATCTTTAGTCCATTCCTTGATAAATTTGTTGTGGTGTTCATTGATGATATATATTAATTTATTCGAGAACTGAAGAAGAGCATGGAGAACATCTACGTCAAGTTCTTGAGATTTTACGCGAGAAGCAATTATATGCCAATTTGTCGAAGTGTGAATTCTGGCTAGAAAAGGTGAATTTGTTAGGACATGTGATAACCAAGGAAGGAATCGCTGTAGATCCGGCTAAGATTGAGGCGGTTCTTGCTTGGAAAAAGCCTCAGACTGTCACTGACATACGAAGTTTTGTAGGACTGGCAGGGTACTACAAAAGGTTTATTGAAGGTTTTGCTAAGATTGTGGCTCCATTGACACAACTTACCAGAAAAGATCAACCGTTTGCATGGACGGAGAAGTGTGAGGAAAATTTTCAGTTACTAAAGGGAAAATTGACGACCTCACCAGTATGGTTTTATCGCCAATCAGAAGAACCCTATGAAGTTTATTGTGATACATCTCACCAAGGTTTGGGATGTGTTCTGATGCAACACAAGAAGTTGTAGCTTATGCCAAGGCATTGATTCATGAGAGGAACTATCCTACTCATGATTTGGAGCTTGCTTGTTGTTGTTTTGCATTTGAGCATCTGGAGGCACACTACTTATCATGGAGTGCCGTTCACGTGTCAGTGACCTAAAATTTGAAATATTGTTTGATCAGAAGGAATTGGAACATGCGCCAGAGACGATGGATTGGAGATCTCAAGATTTTGATTTCACACTACAGTACCACCCTGGGAAGACCAATGTTGTGGCTGATGCTTTGAGTAGAAGAAGTGTCTTCGGTGTTTTCAACAATTATGGCTAGACAACAAAGAGTTGTCGGAAGCTTTTAGAGATCTACACTTGAACGTAGAGTTTGCACCAGGAATTTTGAAATTCGGAAGATTTCGAGTGGACTACTTGAAGACATTGCAAATTCGCAAGATGACGTCTTAATACGAGAGAAGAGGAACCTAATAGTGCAAGCGAAGACAACTGAGTTCAAGATTGGATCAGATAATATTTTGCGATGTAATGGCAGGATTTGTTTACCAAGAATTACAGATATGAGGAAAGCAATCTTAGAAGAGGCTCATAAGAGCAAGTTGAGTATTTATCCTGGAGCAACAAAGATGTATAAGGATTTGAGACAGAATTATTGGTGGCCAGGAATGAAGAAATATGTAGCGGAGTATGTGTCAACTTGTCTAACTTGTTAGAAAGCGAAGGTGGAACATCAGCGACCTGTTGGGATGTTGCAACCTTTAGATATACCTGAATGGAAGTGGGACAACAATTCCATGGATTTTATAACTGGATTGCCAAAAACAAGGAGAAAGAATGATTCTATATGGGTGATAGTGGATCGGCTGACTAAATCTGCTCACTTTTTGCTAGTAAAGACCACCTATAAGGTAGATCAGCTAACAGATATCTACATTGCTGAAATTGTGAGGTTACACGGGGTAGCATCGAGTATTGTATCAGACCGTGATCCGAAGTTCACATCACATTTTTGGGGAGCGTTGCACGAAGTGCTGGGAACGAAACTACGGTTGAGTTCAGCTTACCATCCACAAACGGACGGATAGACTGAAAGGACGAATCAGTCCCTGGAAGATCTGTTGAGAGCATGTGTGTTAGATGATAGGGGAAGTTGGGATGATGTACTTCCGTTGATTGAGTTCACCTACAACAATAGTTTCCACGCAAGTATCGGAATGGCACCATATGAGGCTTTATATGGGCGCAAGTGTCAAACGCCCTTGTGTTGGTATAAGGACGGTGAAAGTATGATTGTCGGACCCGAGATGGTGCAACAGACTACAGCTAAGGTAAGGAAGATCAAGGAGAAAATGAAGACTTCACAAGATCGTCAGAAGAGTTACGTGGACAAGCGTCGCAGACTTTTAGAATTCGAACAGGGTGACCATGTATTTCTGAGAGTCACCCCTACTACTGGAGTAGGTAGAGCCTTGAAATCGAAGAAGTTGACTCCGAAATTCATTGGACCATATCAGATTTCTACACGGATTGGGCCTGTTGCTTATCGGATTGCATTAACTCCGATACTGTCCAATATTCATGACGTGTTTCATGTGTCACAATTGAGGAAATATCTTGCAGATCCATCTCATGTGATCGAATCAGACACAATCCAACTGAAGGATAACTTGTCATTCGAAGTACCACCTGTGAGAATTGATGATAGGAAGATTAAGCGATTGAGGACCAAGGATGTTTCATTGGTCAAGGTGATTTGGAACCCAATTACTGGAGATGCGACTTGGGAACTGGAGAGCAAGATGAGAGAACAACACCCAGAGTTATTTATCGACGCATAGTTTCGAGGACGAAACTTATTTTAGGGGGGTAGTAATGTAAGACCCATATTTTTAAAGTATACTTTATGTATTTTTGTGTATTTTGGGGCTCGGGGGCTTTTTAGCCAAAGTTATTAATATTTTGGAGTTTATATGATCAAAAAAGATATTTTGATGCCGATTAGAATTACTCGTCGATGAATAAATTAAATTACTGCGGTGAATCTTTTACGAAGAATTTAATGCGTTATGGGTCAAACGGTAAATTAACAAATATCTAGATATTTTGAGATATTTGTTAATTATAATTAATATATATAATGAATATAGGTTTGGAGGGAAAGGAAAAAGGAAGGAAAAGAAGAAGAAAAAGGAAATAGAAAGAAAAGAAATAGAAATAGAAAGGAAGGAAAAAGAAAGAAAGGAAAAGGGAAAGAAAGAAAATCACAATTCCATCTTCTTCCTCTGCTGCCTCGCGTGACCCATTCTCCCTCCTTCTCCCATTTTCATTTTTGTTGCTTCATTTTCTTCAAGATTAGAAACCCAAGGCTTGGTGGGTGATAAGACAAGAAATTCTCAACTTCACTCTTCCTCTTTGATTTGAAAATGAAGAAAAACGGTGTTAGGGATTTCAAAACCGTCAAACACAAACCTCCCCGTTTCATCTAGATCTATGCTTCGTTTCAGGAAGAGAAAGAAGGGAAAGTTGCTCACTACCACGCTACGGTGCTAGGGAACTAACTTTGGAGGCGACGTTGCGAGCGGAGATTTTACCGGATTTACTCGCGGTACCGTAACCGAACGTTAAAGCTAACGCGAAGGTAAGGGCTCCTTCCAAACTTCTAGTTTGCATTTTGGGACTTATCTGTGGTTGTGTGGAAAGGAATTTGTTAGGGTTGAGGTGTTGATTTGGGGGAAAATGAATCTAAGGCTTTATGGGTAAAATCTTAGAGTTAGGTTTTGGTTATATTGATGAATGTTTCGTGGAAAATGAATTTAAACTCATTGATGTATGATTTTGAGTAAATGAAACTTGTTGTGTTTGAGTGGTGGATTGTGTTGATTTGTGTTCGTCGTATTTGACGTGTTCTTAATTAATACTGATGAAATTTGATATGTGTATGGTTGGATTTTGTGGTGAAATGAATTGATGTGTTTTGGTGTGGATCGTGGATTGAATTTGAATATATGTTTGAGTTTGTTTTGTGTGGAATTTGAAAACCATTAGAGTTAAACGAGTATTAAGAATGGGGAATCTCTTAATGTCTACGTTTACTTAATGTTGTCGTGAAAATCGTTTAAGTTAAACGAGTATTAAGAATGGGAAATCTCTTAATGTCTTGTATACTTAATGTTTGTTTTGAAAATCGTTTAAGTTAAATGAGTATTAAGAATAGGGAATCTCTTAGTGTCTTATTTACTTAATGTTTGTTTTGAAAATCGTTTAAGTTAAATGAGTATTAAGAATGAGGAATCTCTTAATGTCATGTTTACTTAATGTTTGTTTTGAAAATCGTTTAAGTTAAATGAGTATTAAGAATGGGGAATCTCTTAATGTCTTGTTTACTTAATGTTTGTTTTGAAAATCGTTTAAGTTAAATGAGTATTAAGAATGGGGAATCTCTTAATGTCTTGTTTACTTAATGTTTGTTTTTGAAAATCGTTTAAGTTAAATGAGTATTAAGAATGGGGAATCTCTTAATGTCTTGTTTACTTAATGTTCGTTTTTGGAAATTGTTTAAGTTAAAAGAGTATTAAGAATGGGGAATCTCTTAATATTTTTGTTTACTTAATGTTTGTTTTGAAAATCGTTTAAGTTAAAAGAGTATTAAGAATGGGGAATCTCTTAATATTACTGTTTGCTTAATGTTTGTTGTGAAAATCGTTTAAGTTAAATGAGTATTAAAAATGGGGAATCTTTTAATATCTGCATTTGCTTAACGATCGTTTTGGATGGAGTTAGTGTTTGCTCATGCATTTTCATTCTTTTTGTAAATCGTGCAGACCCGTGATAGGTGGCACCTTGATAAATAGTACTTTGGCCTGTGATAGGCGGTACATTTATGATTTACGTTTTTGTAAACCGTGTAGACCCGTGATAGGTGGCACCTCGATAAACGGTACGGGCCCGTGATAGGCAGTACGTTTATGGTTTTCGCTTTTTTGTAAATTGTGCAGACCCGTGATATGTGGCACCTTGGTAAAAGTACTTTGGCCTATGATAGGCGATACATTTACAATTTACGTTCTTTTTAGTAAATCGTGTAGACCCGTGATAGGTGGCATCTCGGTAATTGATACTTTGGCCTGCGATAGGCGGTACATTTATGATTTACGGCCCTTCGAGGAGGGTTTTGGTTTGGAATTCCGAGTCCATGCATTTTGGCATATACGCATCGCATTAGGGTGCTTGGCACACGAGTCGTGTTTCAATCAAGTTATGATTGTGTGTTATTTATTGATTTTGTGTGTAAGTGTGACTGATTGTAAACTATTTCGAAACTCAAGTTGTCTTGGTAATTGTGTTAGAATTCCTATGTGTTATGTATTGATTATCGTGTGTAAGTGTGATGGATTGTAAAACTATTTCGAAACCGAATTTGTCGTGGTGATTGTGTGGGAATTGCTAAGTGTTAAGATTTGGAGTTGTGTATGAATGTGATTGAATTAGTTTATGTATTTTTGGAAGGATAAGCAGGGAAATCGATTTCCCAATCTATTTGGGAAGTTACAGGGGCTCAACTATTTATAAAATCGATTTCCCAATCGATTTGGGAAGTTACAGGGGCTCAACTATTTATAAAATCGATTTCCCAATCGATTTGGCCATGCAGGAATTCAGCAAAACTGACAAAAATCGATTTGGAAATTGATTGGCATTAAGTCAGGGGCTCAGCTATCTTGTCAATCGATTGCCCAATCGATTGAATTAAGCCCAGAATTCAAATTTCACTAAAAACCTTCAGGAAATCGATTTGGAAATCGATTGGCTTAGTAGAAGTTCTTATTTTGAGTTAGATAACAGATTGCTCAATTGATTTATCAATGTCTTGGTGAGTTATGTATTAATTGATGGTTTGAGAACTTTATTTTGATTTCATTTTTAATTGGCAAGCATTATATGAACTTTTCGCATATGGAAAATCCTTTTAAGGTGCATGCTAGTTGAAAGGTTATTTTGTGCATTTAAAAACTTAAATGTTATGTGTTAATTGTTAATTTCGGATGGTGACCCTTTACCACTATTGTGGAAATCTGTGCTTTGCCCTCAGATGAGAGCCAGGACGATCCTACTGGTTCGTACCCTACGGATGGGAATGCTTGACTGGAGCTACGTGAGGAGGATCTCACGGGGCGCGTGGAGATCACTCAGGGTGTATAGTTTTTTTGGTAGGATGATCAGATTAAGTTAAATGAGTATTAAGAATAGGGAATCTCTTAGTGTCTTCTTTACTAATATTGTCAGTATGACATCTTAGTTGAATGGGTTCCATGTATCATCTGTTGTTCTGTAAATACTTTGGATTCATATATTTTGAGAAACTTTTCCGCTGCATGTAAATTATAATGACTCAATTATTTATCCAAAGGTATTACCTTATTTAATTCTCTGATTTATTTTAATTTTCTTTTGAAAAAAAAATACACCATCGCTTTGAAAATCGGGGTGTTACATAAATCGACTTAATATGATGAAGCTCTGTTAAGTCGGTTTATGAAACGAGTTAAAAAACAACATGTTTTTTAAGTCGTTTGCTGTTAACTCGGGCACGTAACCGACTTAAAATGTACATTTTAACTGACTTAAAAAGACAAAATTCTACTAGTGGTTCTTAATAACTAGATTTAGATTTTGGTTTTTGATATATTTCTTTTTGTACATATTAGTTCTTATTCATTGTAGTTCGTCCAATAAGTGCAAAATTCTCAATATGTTAATATTTTAGGTCATTTTGGTATTTACTAGATTAAGGGATTAGGGTTTAGGGTTTAGGTTTTATGGTTTAAGGGTTAAGGGTCTAGTTCTATTTTAGACCATTTTCCTTCTTAATCAATGTAGTTCGTCGAATAAGTGCATAAATCTAACTAGATTTAGATTTTGGTTTTTGATATGTTTCTTTTTGTACATATTAGTTCTTATTCATTGTAGTTCATCCAATAAGTACAAAAGTTAAAATGCATAAATATTTTAGGTCATTTTGGTCTTTACTAGGTTTAGGGGTTAGGGTTTAGGTTTTAGTCTTTAGATTTTAGGGTTTAGGGTTTAGGGTTTAGAGTTTAGGGTTTAGGGTTCGGGTTTATGGTTTAGGGTTTAGGGTTTCGGGTTTGGGGCTTAGGGTTAGGTTTAGGGTTTAGGGTTAGGGTTTAGATTTTGGGACATTTTGATTTTTTATATATTTCTTTTAGTTCGTTTTAGTTCTTATTCATTTTAGTATTTAGGGTTTGGGGTGTGGGATTCAGGGTTTAAGATTAAGGGTCTAGGTCTATTCTAGTCCATTTTGGTTATTAATAAATGTAGCTTGTTGAATAAGTGTATAAGTCTCACTCGATATAGTTTTTAGGTCATTTTGGTTTTTGATATGTTTCTTTTTGTCCATTTTAGTTCTTATTCGTTGTAGTTCGTCCAATATGTTAAAATGTTTAAATGCATTAATATTTTAGGTCATTTTGGTCTTTACTAGGTTTAGGGTTTGGGGTTTAGGATTTAGGGTTTAGGGTTTAGTGTTAAGGGTTTAGGGTTTAGTGTTTTGGGTTTAGGGTTTAAGGTTAAAGGTTAAAGGTTAAAGGTTAAGGGTCTAGGCCTATTCTAGTCCATTTTGGTTCTTAATCAATGTATTTCGTCGAATAAGTGCTTAAGTGTGACTAGATTTTGAATTTAGGTCATTTTTGTTTTTGATATGTTTCTCTTTGTCAATTTTAGTTTTTAATCATTGTAATCCGTCCAATATGTGAAAATGGCTCAATGCATCAATATTGTAGGTTATTTTTGTCGATACGAGTACTATTCTAGTCCATATTGATTCTTATTCAATGTAGTTGGTCAAATAAGTGCAAAAGTGTCATCAGATTAACATATTAGGTCATTTGTGGTATTTACTAAGTTTAGGGTTTTAGGGTTATGGTTTCAGGTTTAGGGTTTATAGTTTCGTGTTTATGTTTAGGGTTAAGGGTCTAGGTCTATTCGAGTCCATTTTGGTTTAAATCAATGTATTTCACAAAATAAGTGAATAATTCGCAATGGATAAAGATTTTAGGTCATTTTGTTATTTACTTGGTGTATTCTAGTCAACTTTGTTTCTAAAACAATGTAGTTCGTCTAAGAAGTGCAAAATACTCAATGGATTAATATTTTAGGACATTTTATTATTTGTTATGTTTTTTTAATTTATTTTAGTTGTTAATCAATTTAGTTCAACCATTAAGTGCAAAAGTTTCAATTGATAAATATTTTAGGTCATTAGTGGTCTTTACTAGGTTTAGGGTTTTAGGGTTTAGCGTTTTGGATTTAGGGTTAAGGGTTTGAGGTTAAGGGTTAAGGGTTAAGGGTCTAGGTCTATTCTTGTCCATTTTGGTTTTAATCATTGTATTTCATGAAATAAGTGCAAAATTCTCAATGGATATAGATTTTAGGTCATTTTGTTATTTACTAGGTGTATTCTAGTCCACTTTGATTGTAAAACAATGTAGTTTGTCTAACAAGTGTAAAAGACTCACTAGATTAAAATCTTAGGTCATTTTCATGTTTGTGATTTTTTTTTGGGTCCATTTTAGTTGTTAATCAATGTAGTTCAACCTATAAGTGCAAAACTCTCACTTGATTTTGATTTTAGAACATTTTGGTTTTGGATATGTTTCTTTTTGTCCGTTTAAGTCCTTATTCATTTTAGGGTTTAGGGTTTGGGGTTTGGAATTTAGTTTGTCCAATTAATGCCAAATTCTCAACTCATTAATATTCTAGGTCATTTTTGTCTTTACAAGGTTAATGGTTAGGGTTTAGGTATAGAGTTTAGGTTTTGGGGTTTTGGGTTTAAGATTAGAGTCTAGGTTTTGGGGTTTAGGGTTTAGAGTCTAGGTCGGTTCTAGTCCGTTTTTGTACTTAATCAATGTAGTTCGTCGAATAAGAGCATAAGTCTCACTGAATTTAGATTTTAGGTTATTTTTGTTTTTGATATGTTTCTTTTTGTCCCTTTTAGTTCTTATTCATTGTAGTTCATCCAGTAAGTTAAAAAGTCTCAATGCGTTAATATTTTAGTTCATTTTAGTCGTTATTAGGTTAAGGGATTAGGGTTTAGGGTTTAGGTTTTATGGTATAATGTTGAGGGTTAAGGGTTAAGGGTTAAGGGTCTATGTCTATTATAGACCATTTTTTTTTCTTAATCACTGTGGTTCGTCGAATAAGTGCATAAATCTAACTGGATTTAGATTTTGGTTATTTTGGTTTTTGATATGTTTCTTTTTGTACATTTTGGTTATCAAATAAGTACGAAATATTTTTGGTAATTTTGGTCTTTACTAGGTTTAGGTTTTAGGTTTTAGGTTTTTGGTTTTAGGTTTTAGGTTTTAGGTTTTAGGTTTTAGGTTTAAGTTTTAGGTTTAGGTTTTAGGTTTTAGGTTTTAGGTTTTAGGTTTTAGGTTTTAGGTTTTAGGTTTTAGGTTTTAGGTTTTAGGTTTAGGTTTAGGTTTTAGGTTTTAGGTTTTAGGTTTAGGTTTTAGGTTTTAGGATTTTAGGTTTTAGGTTTTAGGTTTTAGGTTTAGGTTTTAGGTTTTAGGTTTTAGGTTTAGGTTTTAGGTTTTAGGTTTTAGGTTTTAGGTTTTAGGTTTTAGAGGTTTTTAGGTTTTAGGTTTTAGGTTTGGGTTTAGGTTTAGGTTTTAGGTTTTAGGTTTTAGGTTTTAGGTTTTTAGGTTTTAGGTTTAAGGTTTAGGTTTAGGTTTTAGGGTTTTAGGTTTTAGGTTTTAGGTTTTTAGGTAGGTTGGGTTAGGTTTAGGGTTTCAGGTTTATGGTATTAGGGTGTAGGGTTAGGGTTAGGGTTTAGGTTTAGTGTTTTAGAGTTTTAGGTAAGGGTTAAGAGTACTAGGTGTATTCTAGGCATTTTGTTTCGTAGATCATGTGTTTCATCGAATAGGTGCATAAGTCTCAGGATTTTGATTTAGGTATTTTTTGTTTTTGATATGTTTCTCTTTGTCCAATTTAGTTTTTATTCATTGTAGTTCGTCCAATAAGTGCAAATGTCTGAATGCATCAATATTCTAGGTCATTTTTGTCGTTACTCAATGTAGTCCATATTGATTCTAACTCAATGTAGTCGGTCAAATAAGTGCAAAAGTGTCAACAGATTAATATATTAGGTCATTTGTGGTATTTACTAGGTTTAGGGTTTTAGGGTTAGGGTTTCAGGTTTAGGGTTAATAGTTTCGTGTTTATGTTTATGTTTAGGGTCTAAGTTTATTCTAGTCCATTTTGGTTTTAATCAATGTATTTCACGAAATAAGTGAATATATCTCAATGGATAAAGATTTTACGTCATTTTGTTTTTTCTAGGTGTATTCTAGTCCACTTTGTTTCTAAAACAATGTAGTTCGTCTAAAAAGTGCAAAATACTCAATGGATTAATATTTTAGATCATTTGATTATTTGTGATTTTTTTTAGTGTGTGTCTATTTTAGTTGTTAATCAATGTAGTTTAACTATTAAGTGCAAAAGTCTCAATTGATTAATATTTTAGGTCATTAGTGGTCTTTACTAGGTTTTGGGTTTAAGGTTTTTGGTTTTAGCGTTTTTGGTTTAGGGTTAAGGGTATGAGGTTTAGGATTTAGGGTTTAGGATTTCGGGTTTAGGTTAAGGGTTAAGGGTATAGGTCTATTCTTGTCCATTTTGGTTTTAATCATTGTATTTCATGAAATAAGTGCATTATTCTCAATGGATATTGATTTTGGGTCATTTTGTTATTTACTAGGTGTCCATTTTAGTTCTTATTTATTGTAGTTCGTCCAATAAGTAAAAAAGGCTCAAAGCATTAATATTTTAGGTCATTTTATTCTTTACTAGGTTAAGGGATTAGGGTTTAGGGTTTAGGGTTTAGGTTTTCTGGTTTAAGGTTTAAGGTTAAGGGTTAAGGGTTAAGGGTTAAGGGTTAAGGGTTAAGGGTTAAGGGTTAAGGGTTAAGGGTTAAGGGTTAAGGGTAAGGGTTAAGGGTTAAGGGTTAAGGGTTAAGGGTTAAGGGTTAAGGGTTAAGGGTTAAGGGTTAAGGTTAAAGGGTTAAGGGTTAAGGGTTAAGGGTTAAGGGTTAAGGGTTAAGGGTTATGAGTTATGGGTAAGGGTTAAGGGTTAAGGTTAAGGTTAAGGGTCTAGGTCTTTATAGACCATTTTTCGTATTAATCAATATAGTTCGTCGAATTTGTGGATAAGGTACTTTATTTAAATTTTGGTTTATTATATGTTCTTTTGTACAATTTAGTTCTTATTCATTGTAGTTAATAAGTACAATTGTCAAAAACGCACACTAAACCCTATGACATTTTAAAATGCATAGTCTATTATAGACCATTTTGTCTTTACTAGGTTTAGGATTAGGATTAGGGTTTAGGTTTTAGGTTTTAGGTTTTAGGTTTTTAGGTTTTAGGTTTTATGTTTCAGGTTTTAGGTTTTAGGGTTTAGGTTTTAGGTTTAGGTTTTAGGTTTTAGGTTTAGGTTTAGGTTATAGGTTTATATGGTTTTAGGTTTTAGGTTTTTTAGGTTTTAGGTTTAGGTTTTAGGTTTTTAGGTTTTAGGTTTAGGATTTAGGTAGGTTTTAGGTTTTTAGGTTTTAGGTTTTAGGTTTTAGGTTTTAGGTTTTAGGTTTTAGGTTTTAGGTTTTAGGATTTAGGTTTTAGGTTTTTAGGTTTTAGGTTTTAGGTTTTAGGTTTTTAGGTTTTAGGTTAAGGTAGGTTATTAGGTTTTAGGTTTTAGGTTTTAGGTTTTAGGTTTTAGGTTTTAGGTTTTGGTTTTAGGTTTTAGGTTTTAGGTTTTAGGTTTTTAGGTTTTAGGTTTTAGGTTTTAGGTTTTAGGTTTTAGGGTTTTAGGTTTTAGGTTTTAGGTCTTTAGGTTTTAGTTTTAGGTTTAGGTTTAGGTTTTAGGTTTTAGGTTTTAGGTTTTAGGGTTTAGGTTTTAGGTTGTAGGTTTAGGTTTTAGGTTTTAGGTTTAGGTTTTAGGTTTAGGTTATAGGTTTTTAGGTTTTAGGGTATAGGTTTTAGAGTTTAGTGATTAAGGTTTAGGGTATAGGTTTTGGGTTTAGTGTTTTGGTTTTAGGGTTTAAGGTTTAAGTGTTAAGGGTCTAGGTCTATTCTAGTCCCTTTTTGGTTCTTAATCAATGTAGTTTGTCGAATAAGTTCATAAGTGTCACTAGATTTTGATTTTAGGTCATTTTTGTTTTTCATATGTTTCTTTCTATCTATTTTAGTTCTTATTCATTGTAGTCCATCCAATAAGTGCATAAGTCTCAATGCATTAATATTGTAGGTAATTTTTGTCGTTACGAGTAAGATTCTTGTCGATATTTATTCTTACTCTATGTAGTTTGTCAAATAAGTGCAAAAGTGTCAACGAATTAATATATTAGGTCATTTGTGGTCTTTACTAGGTTTAGAGTTTTGGGGTTAGGGTTTCAGGTTTATGGTTTATAGTTTTCTATTTTAATCAATGTATTTCGTGAAATAAGTGCATAATTACTAGGTCTATTCTAGTCCTTTTTGTTTCTAAAACAATGTAGTTCGTCTAATAAATGCAAAAGACTCAATGGATTAATATTTCAGGTCATTTTATTATTTGTTATGTTTTTGTTTTGTCCATTTTAGTTGTTAATCATTGTAGTTCAACCAATAGGTGCAATAGTCCCAATTGATTAATATTTTAGGTCATTAGTGGTCTGTACTAGGTTTAGGGTTTAGCATTTTGGGTTTAGAGTTAAGGGTTTGAGGTTTAGGATTTAGGGTTTCTGGTTTAGGTTTAGGGTTAAGGGTCTAGGTCTATTCTTGTGCATTTTGGTTTTATTCATTGTATTTCAAGAAATAAGTGCATAATTCTCAATTTGGTATTTTATTATTTGTGAATTTTTTGGGGCAATTTTTGTTGTTAATCAATGCAGTTCAACCTATAAGTGCAAAACTCTCACTTGATTTAGATTTCAGGACATTTTGGTTTTTGATATGTTTCTTTTTGTCCGTTTTAGTTCTTATTCATTTTAGGGTTTAATATTAAGGGTTAAGGGTCTAGGTCTATTCTAGTCCAATTTGGTTCTTAATAAATATAGTTTGTCGATTTTGGTTGTTATTCATTGTAGTTCGTCCAATAAGTTAAAAAGACTGAATGCATTAATATTTTAGGTCATTTTGGTCTTTACTAGGTTAAGCGATTAGGGTTTAGTTTTTATGGTTTAAGGGTTAAGGTTAAGGGTCTAGGTCTGTTATAGACCGTTTTTCTTCTTAATCAAAGTAGTTCGTCGAATATGTGCATAAATCTAACAGTATTTAGATTTTTGTTATTTTGTTTTTTGATATGTTTCTTTTTTCACATTTTAGTTCTTATTCATTGTAGTTCGTCCAATAAGTACAAAAGTCAAAATGCATAAATGTATTAGGCCATTTTGGGCTTTACTAGGTTTAGGGATTAGGGTTTTGGTCTTTCCAAAAAAATGTTACAATCAACACTTGGAATGGATGAATTCTTTTGTGTGTCACATTGCAAAACGGCTAAAAAAATCTGGGATACACTTGAAGTAACACATGAAGGAACTATTGAGGTAAAACGTTCCAAACGCAACACATTATCTCAAGAATATGAATTGTTTCGAATGCATCCCAAAGAATCTATTTTGGAGTTGCAGAAAAGATTTTCTCATCTGACCAACCACTTGACGGCGCTTGTTAAAATATTCACTAATGATGAAATGAACCTTGAAGTTCTGAGATCATTAACAAGGGCATGGCAAACTAAAGTAACGGCAATTTCTGAAAAGAAAAGCCTGTCCAAGATGTCTCTTTCTGCACTTTTCGGAAAACTTCAAGAACATGAAATTGAACTTGAAAGGCTAGAACAAAATGAAATTCAAGAAAACAAGCCAAAGAGCATTGCCTTAAAAGCGGAGTCAAAAGAGAAAATCGATGATGAGAATTCTGATGAAGATGAGAACATCACCTCCCTTGTAAAGAAATTCGGTAAGTTCCTTTAAAATGAAAAAACTTATAAAATTGGAAAGAAAAGAAAAACTTTCAGGGAGAAGGATGTTTCCACTTCGAATCAAAACTTCACTTGTTTTGAGTGTCGCAAGCAAGGCACGTAAAAAGCAGAGTGCCCAAATATTAGAAAAGTGCTCACAAGAAGAAAGAATACAAAAAGGCCTATATAGCATGGGAGGAGAATGAAGTCAGTTCATCTTTGGAGTCGGAAAGTGACGAATGTGCAAATGTTGCATTGATGGCATCAGACAATTCCACGAAGAAGAAGAGGTTAGCAACAAAGACTCTTCTCATAATAATGATACTAATAGTGAATTATTTATTGAGTATAATGATGCTCAAAATGCAATTAAAGAATTACTTATGGAATGTAAAAATCTGTTCAAACTAGTGTCATCTCAAAAGAAACAAATTTCATTTCTTAAAGAGAAAATTGACACTACGGAAAAAGATTCTGAAAAAATTAAAACAGAATTTTACATGCGATAAGTGTAATTCTCTTTCTTTCAAAATTGTCCAATTATATAAAGTAATTGAAAGATGTGAAAATGAACAAGTTGGATTGGAAAATGTCCTTAATATGCAAATATATTATAATAAAAAAAGTGATCATGGTTACTCAAAATTTGATAAAGCAAGTATAAATAAAACGATCTTTGTTAAGGCAAGTGACCAATCCAACAAAGAAAAAGTTATAATTATCCAAAAAGATCATCATTATTATAAGAAGAATTTTATTCAAAAGAAACCTCATAAACATACATATACAAGTAAATCTACTCCTACATGCTTTTATTGTGGTCAAAATGGCCACACAAATAATGCTTGTCATTTTAAAAAATTTGGTGTTCCAAATGGGCATTATGTGTGGTTCAAGAAAGGTACTAATACAAAGTATTGATTCTTTGTAAGTCACTTCTCTTCAACATCTAAAATCTTCACTTGATATGTTGATAATCAATGTATTTCATGAAATAAGGGCATAATTATCAATGGATATAGATTTTAGGTCATTTTGTTATTTACAAGGTGTATTCAAGTACACTTTGTTTCTAAAACAATGTAGGTCATTTTGGTCTTTACTAGGTTTAGGTTTTAGGTTTTAGGTTTTAGTTTTTAGGTTTTATGTAAGACCCATAATTTTAAAGTATACTTTATGTATTTTTGTGTATTTTGGATTTTGGCTCGGAGGCTTTTTAGCCAAAGTTAATAATAATTTTTGGAGTTATATGATCAAAAAGATATTTTGATGCCGTTTAGAATTACTCGTCGATAAATAAATTAAATTAACTGCGGTGAATCTTTTACGAAGAATTTAATTCGTTATGGGTGAAATGGTAATTTAACAAATATCTAGTTATTTGAGATATTTGTTAGAAGTTATTATTATATATATATATACCTATTTGGTTTGGAAAGAAAAGGAAAAAGAAAAGAAAAGGATATAAAAGGAAAGAAGGAAAAGGAAGAAAGGAAAAAGAAAGGAAAGAAAGAGAAAGGAAAGAAAAAGTAAAATTCCATCTTCTTCCTCTGTTACCTCTACGCGTGATCCCCTTCTCCCTCCTTCCTCCATTTTTCGTTTTCTTTGCTTCCTTTCTTCAAGATTAGAAACCCAAGGCTTGGTGGGTGATACGATAAGGATTTCTTAACCTCACTCTCCCTCGTTGATTCGAAAACGAAGAAAAACGGTGTTAGGGATTTTAAAACCGTCAAACACAAACCTCCCCGTTTCATCTAGATCTAAGCTTCATTTCGCAAAGAGATAGAAGGGAAAGTTGTTCACCACCACACTACGGTGCTAGTGAACTAACTTTGGAAGCGACGTCGCGAGCAGAGATTTTACCGAATTTACTCGCGGTATTGGGAACGCACGTTAAAGCTATCGTTAAGGTAAGGGCTCCTTCCAAACATCTAGTTTGCATTTAGGGACTTATCTGTGGTTGTGTGGAAAACAATTTTGTTAGGGTTTGAGTATTGATTTGGGGGAAAATGAATCTAAGGCTTTATGGGTAAAATCTTAGAGTTAGGTTTTGGTGTTATTAATGAATGTTTCGTGGAAAATGACTTTAACTCATTTGTGTATGATTTTGAGTAAATGAAATTTGATGTGTTTGAGTGGTATGTTGTGATGATTTGTGTTCGTCGTATTTGACGTGTTCTCAGTTAATACCGATGAAATTTGATGTGTTTTGGCGTGGATTGTGAATTGAATTTGATAATATGTTTGAGTTTGTTTTGTTGTGGAACTTGAAAACCATTAGAGTTAAACGAGTATTAAGAATGGGGAATCTCTTAATGTCTTGTTTACTTTAATGTTTGTTTTGAAAATCGTTTAAGTTAAATGAGTATTAAGAATGGGGAATCTCTTAATGTCTGTTTACTTAATGTTTGTTTTGAAATCGTTTTAAGTTAAATGAGTATTAAGAATGGGGATCTCTTAATGTCTTGTTTACTTAATATTCGTTTTGGAAAATCGTTAATGTTAAAAGAGTATTAAAAATGGGGAATCTCTTAATATTTCTGTTTACTTAAAGTTTGTTTTGAAAATCGTTTAAGTCAAAAGAGTATTAAGAATGGGGAATCTCTTAATATTTCTGTTTGCTTAATGTTTGTTGTGAAAATTGTTTAAGTTAAATGAGTATTAAAAATGGGGAATCTTTTAATATCTGCATTTGCTTAACGACTGTTGTGGATGGAGTCAGTATATGCTCATGCATTTTCATGCTTTTTGTAAATCGTGCATACCCGTGATAGGTGGCACCTTGATATATAGTATTTTGGCCTGTGATAGGCGGTACATTTATGATTTACGTTTTTGAAAACCGTGCAGACCCGTGATAGGTAGCACCTCGATAAACGATACGGACCCGTGATAGGCAGTACGTTTAGGGTTTTCGCTTTTTTGTAAATTGTGCAGACCCGTGATAGGTGGCACCTTGGTAAATAGTACTTTGGCCTGTGATAGGCGGTATATTTACAATTTACGTTCTTTTTAGTAAACCGTGCAAACCCGTGATAGGTGGCACCTCGGTAAACGATACGGGCCTGTGATAGGCAGTACGTTTATGGTTTACGCTTTTTAGTAAATCGTGCAGACCTGTGATAGGTGGCACCTTGGTAATTGGTACTTTGGCCTGCGATAGGCAGTACAATTATGATTTACGGCCCTTCGAGGAGGGTTTTGGTTTGGAATTCCGAGTCCATGCATTTTGGCATATACGCATTGCATTAGGGTGCTTAGCACGCGAATCGTGTTTAATTCAAGTTTATGATTGGGTATTTTGAATTTGAGTTGTCGTGGAAATTGTGTTGAAATTGCTAAGTGTTGTGTATTGATATTGTGTGTAAGAGTGATGGATTGTAAAACTATTTCGAAACCCAATTTGTCGTAGTGATTGTGTGAGAATTGCTAAGTGTTAAGGTTTGAAGTTGTGTATGAATGTGATTGGATTAGTTTATGTATTTTTGGAAGGATAAGCAGGGAAATCGACTTCCCAATCGATTTGATGAGTTGCAGAGACTATGCTAAATTGGCAAATCGATTTGCCAATCGATTGTGTAATCTGTTTTTCAAAACCATTTAAGAAATCGATTTGGAAATCGATTGGCCTTAAGTCAGGAACTCAGGAATACAGACAAAATCGATTTGGAAATCGATTTGGCCACACAGGAATTCAGCAAAACTGACAAAATCGATTTGGCCACACAGGAACTCAGCAAAATTGACAAAATCGATTTGGAAATCGATTTGGCCATGCAGGAGCTCAGCAGAACTGACAAAAACAATTTGGCAATCGATTGGCTCAGTAGAAATTCTTATTTTGAGTTAGATAATCGATTGCTCAATTGATTTATCAATGTTTTAGTCATTTGTGTATTACTCGATGGATTGAGAACTTTATTTTGATTTCATTTTTAATTGGCAAGCATTATATGAACTTTTTGCATATGGGAAATCCTTTTAAGATGCATGCTTCGTTGAAAGGTTATTTTGTGCATTTAAAAACTTAAATGTTATGTGTTAACTGTTAATTTCGGTTGGTGACCCTTTACAACTATTGTGGAAATCTGGGCTTTGCCCTCAGATGAGAGCCAGGACGATCCTACCGGTTCGTACCCTACGGATGGGAATGTAGATGAGAATGCTTGACTAGAGCTATGTAGGAGGATCTCGCGGGGCGCGTGGAGATCACTCAGGTTGTATAGTTTTTTTGGTAGAATGATCATATTAGGTTGATGTATAGGGACTAAACGTCTTTCTTTTTGGGTCGCAGTTATTTTAATTTCGAAAACTGTACCTATACTAATATTATCTGTTTGACATTTTATTATGATGGGGTCTATGTACAACTTTTTGAAGTGTAAATACTTTGGATTCGTATTTCAAAACTTTTACGCTGCTTGTAAATTATGTTGACTTATTTGTGGTTGTGTTACGACTTAAATATTTATTCAAAGGTATTTTACTTAATTATTCTTTGTTTCATGAGTTTTTTTTTTGAAAAAAAAAAATACACCCTCGCTTTAAAAATCGGGTGTTACATTGTGGTATCAGAGCTTTGGTTTGGTATTCTTTGGGGGTTGTGGACCTTGGTTATAGATTGTAGGTCAACCTGTAAGTGGGAGTTGTTATCTGATCACGCGTCGGTTTAGGTGGGTTGAGTTGTCAGGTCCGCAATAATTCTTATGTGTTGATGTGGTCGGAACTAGATTTGGAATTATTTGAAGTAGTGTTAAAGACTCTACTTGAGGATGGTTTTATAATAGGAAAAAACCATGCCGCCAAGAAGAAATGACGTTCCAAGGGCCAACGCTAATAGGGACGATCGAATGGCGGAGGCTATGAATAACATGGCTGCTTCTGTTGCTGCACAGACTGCTGCCAAGACTCAACGCGATCTTGAAAGGAGGGGAAGAGAGATTCGTGCTGCGGAGTCAAGAGGGTTAGAAGACTTCCGTCGTTACAATCCTCCCATGTTTAAGGGGGATGAGAATTCAGAGAAAGCGGATCAATGGATCCATGAAGTGGAGAAGATCTTCGAAATGATTAACTGTCAGGCAGTGTTGGACTTTAGTCCTTTGAATCCTAATTTTGACATAATTAACAAACATACAATGTTCATACATCATATGATAAATCTAATATTTGAATTGAGCAAGATTTCAGGAACAACAATCCAATCCTACACACTTGGAACATATTGCTTGGAACACAAGAAATCAACAAAAGTTGATTTTTGACTGAGTAAATCGATTGGGAAATCGATTTCATAACAAGGAAACACAACTGTTTGTGATGGTATAATCGATTGGGCAATCGACTGACTAAATTAGAAATGAAAACTGCACAAGTCAGTGGCACCCTGTTTTACAGGCTAATCGATTGACAAATCGATTATACATTTCACAAAGTAAACCTGATTGAATAAATCGATTGGGAAATCGATTGTACAAGTCACAGTGACACTCCAGTTTTGAGGGTAATCGATTGGCAAATCGATTGCTTAAATACTATTTGCAAAATAACTTTCCTTGTGACAACACAATCGATTGGACAATCTATTGTGTGAAATTTCAATCAAGTTTAAGTTTGGTTGCAATCGATTGGGAAATCGATTGAACTAAACGCCAGGTAAGAACTTTTCAGGCAAATACATACAAATCGATTAGCACGTCGATTAACATCAAAATAGCTGAGTCACTGACTTAAACACAATCGATTGGCAAATCGATTGAAAAGAACTTTTTGAAATCACAGTGAACTCTGAGCTTGTGGCCAAATCGATTCTGAGTATTTTGTTAATCGATTATGAAGACTTAATAAATCGATTACGAAATCGATTGGTATGTGTTTTACTTTGAACATAACATCTGCAATCGATTACGAAATCGATGCATATAAGTCTTAACATAATCACTGAAAATGTTGTTTAAAGAATCGATTGGTAAATCGATTGGCTTATGTAGTTTCAAGATTCAAGAAAAACAAGACACGCGATAATCGATTGGCAAATCGATTTAGACCGGTTTTATTACTTTAAGAAATCGATTGGCAATCGATTGATTAAGATGTTTTTTCAGAAACTATATAAACTGTCTTCAATCATTCTCTTCTCAATAACAATCTGATAAACACTTTGAATATTCTTGATATACAAAAGAACTCTCAATAACACTTTGTTAACACACTGAGATTGCTTTTTCAGATCACAGCCAAAAAGATTATCAACCAATCAATGAGAGAGCTGGAAAAGTGATCTTGAGAGAAAAGACAATGTTCTCATGAACAATCCTTGAATATCCAGATTCGTGAGAAGTCCCATTGAACAAGATTGAGACTTCTTTTTTGTTCTTCCTTTATTCAGTTTGTAATATACTTTGAAAAGAAACGAAAGCGAGAAAGCCAGCTTGAAACTGGTGGCTACTTTCTTGGGTGAGAGAGCTCAACAAGAAAGAGTCGTACTTTGATTCTGTGTTAGACTGCTGACAGTGTCTACAAGGATCAGAGGGTGATCAATAGGAAAAAG